>OZ025254.1:18006075-18042992 GCA_964019135.1 Arenicola marina | reverse complement strand
GGAGGGGGGCAAGAGGGGGGGGGGGTCGTGTTACCAGATCACGAAGAATTAAAAGCAGAACTCTCCGGATGCAATGGAAGGGCGGATACAAGATACTAAATTGACGATTTCTCGAGTCCCAGTTATTTAATATTAAAATTCCCAGTTCACGATTAATGAAAATCCTTGATCACGATGCTCGGCTAATACCCCATTCCCAGTTCACGAAGAATTTTTTTCATCATTCCCAGTTCACGGTGAAAAGTTCACGAAGAATTATTTTCATCATTCCCAGTTCACGGTGAAACGCCCAATCCCGAGGAACGCAAATACCCCTTGCCCCCCTCCCCCCCCCCCCCCCCAGAGAGTGGTGAGAGAGATGAGAAAGAGAAGGAAACAGGCGTCATACAGAACGATAGACGAAGGAAGAAATCGAGGGAAAGAAAAGTAGACAGAGAGCAATAGGGAGAGAGACATGACAGAGAAACAGGGTATTTCTTCCATGTTAAGGCGAATCATTGTTTCAGCATAGCTCACATATGATTCACGTCTACCACTATTGCTATGATACTCCACCTTTTCATGGGCTTTCACATGGAAGATGAACCAGAAACTAAGAGAGAGTGTAAAAGAGAGAGTGAGGGAGTGAGAAAAGAAATATCAATACATAGGGACCGATTATGTTAACAATATCAATCTTTATGGGCTGTTTGTGTTAGCTTGTTGGAGGTCACCGAACGCGCGTCCGTAGCCCCACAGAGGTGGAAGTCAGAACCTCTGCGGCAATCTTTTCCCGGAGGCACAGACAGACGATGACAGGCATATTTTAGTGGTAAAAAGATTGAGGCATCTTGGGGATTATTACGACAGCATCCATCCCAATTTAATATTGGCCATAGCCGGTCCAACCCTTAGTTAAATTGCAACACCGGGTGGTAACGAAAAACGCATGCATCTCTGGGTGGGAGGTTACTTGTAGGGCTAGGAAATGCTACAGCGGATGGTGGCAGTTTATAATGTGAGTGATAGGCCCTGGCGGGCAGGAAGGGACGAGAGAGGCAGTGGGGTGGGGGAGGAACGGATCTGTCGGTAGGATCTACTCAGAAGGCAGTCGGCTTTCTAAAAGCCGGGTGGAGACACTCTCTGCCTTCGACTCACTCCGCTAGGGCTCCATTATATCTCTGTTGTCGCCTACGTCCTCAATGCATTTTCACACTCGCTCGTCAGGGCGGCGCTGCGCAAATCGATAGTAAAAATGCGTCGCGCATTTCTACAAATTAATGCTGGGACTCAGCCTAAGCCTAATAACACATGAAATCAGGTGATGAAAAGAAAACGTTCTGTCACAATTATAACTTTTTCGAAAGGGTACAAGATGTTTTTTGCTGTATTAAATACAAAAAGCTCGTTAATTTTTATGTTTTATTCTTGAAAATTATAATGTTGCGAGAAATTACAGCTGATTTGACCATTTGTGGGTGGGGGTGGAAAGGGCGGGGGCGGCTACAGCTGCAGGCGGTGAGCTTTAAAAAGGGGGTGAAGACAAGGAGGTGGGAATGGAGTGGGGCTGGAGCTGGGGGGTAGGCTTTCCTAAAGGGGGGTGAGGAGGCAGGGGGGTGAGGAGGCAGGGGGGTGAGGAGGCAGGGGGCTGGGCCCCCAGTCTGCCTCCTAAAGGCGGGAGGAGAAGGATGTGGGTAGGAGTGGAGAGGGCGGGGGGGGGGGGGGGCTACAGACAGCTGGAGGCGGTAGGCTTTAAAAATTGGGTGAAGAGGCAGGGGGCTGTGTCTTAACCCCAGTCTGCCTCCTAAAAGCGGGAGGAGAAGAAGGTGGGTAGGGGTGGAGAGGGCGGGGGCTACAGACAGCTGGAGGCGGTAGGCTTTAACAAGTGGGTGAAGGGGAGATTACAACAAGGATTTTGAGCAGACAAGGTCGGGATTAGCCCAGGAAGGTCAAAGGAACCATTTTTGCGCTATTAATGTACGAGGTAAACATCATTACTCAGGCAGGCAATTCAATACCAATGTTGCGAGCTTAAGGGCACGGATTGCATTACAAATGGCTCTGATGCAACTCGATGTCAGCGGCATGACATGTCATCGTAGGCACCACAATGATATACATTTCATATTGTCGGGGGGAGAGGGTGAGGGTGGGGTTGGATGTATGCTCCTTGTTGTAGTGGTTAGCGCAGTTCACCTCAATCCGACATCCCATGTCCATCTCCTGTTTTTCCCCCTGGGACCCGATCCATACAGTATTAGGATATTGGAGGCTATCGGATCGACCGCCAGATGGCGGGGTGCATCCTGTCTTGTGGAGTGGCTGCCAGCTCCGCCATCTTGTCGGAGTTCGTGTGGTACGCGCGCGTTCCGCTGTGACAATATCATTGTGTGCGCAGAGTAAAGATCGCACAAGGAGGGCCCCAGAGGGGCTTTTTCGACACGGCGACACAGCGATTTTTAAAATCGACAACGCGACATTGGGGTTGTCTTAGAATCGACATGTGACATAAGACTTAGCGACACGGCGACATGGAACTTTTCCTACAATCGACACGCGACATGGACCTTTTCTTAAAATCGACACGCGACATGGACCTTTTCTTAAAATCGACACGCGACATGGCTACCCCCCTTCAGGGGCCCTACAAGGCGTGAGTCAAGGGTAGCCCCAGTTCTGTGGCTGTAGGACGGGGGCAAAAATCTGACATGGCCCGTCTGATTTTTGCCCGTGCTACAGCCACAGAACTAGGGATAAGTCAAGGGTTGTGTTTGTCAGCGGTGGCTGCATGGAGGATATAGCGGGCCACAATTTCTGTCATGGAAATCTTCACTCCCCCAGCAGAGGGAGTTCGTTCTTCATATCGTATGATGCCAATGGATGAGTCATATATCTCAAAATATATCAAAATATTTCAAAATAATACGGGGCCAAATTTCAAAGCGCTCCACGCCTTTGACCTCGATCAAAGTAATATGGCCTCTAATTATACAAAATCGAATGGATTCGGTACCAGTTTCACGGTAAATGCTAAAACAGTGATGTATTTGATGCCAAACTATATATATATATATATCTTCGATTAGTTTCATTTCCATTTTCGAGCATGAAAGATATTTGTTATGATTAAATTTGACATGGGGCTGACGGATTCTCCCCTCTCCCGGCAGTTAAGCCCTTGCTACATGCTTTGGTTTGATTTGATTGGGGTTTACCAGCACTTTCCGGCTGTAAGGCTGTAAGGATTGACATTCATGTGGACATTAACGTCGGTCTTTCAGTCTAGCTGTAACGCTACATCACACCGTCTGACACACTTCCTAAAAAAAGGCTCGATAGTTCAGTGGGTTAGAGCGCTGGCATTCTGCGTTCTGTCCAACTGAGAGCCTAACGGCACGTGGATCGATGGTTCGAGCCCCGCTGTGGTCATGTCTATGCAAAGCGTAGGAGGTTACCCCCGCGGACATGGCTCCACTCTACTTCCTTCTCCCATTGACGTGATATCACCCAAATGGGTTAACGCGTCCTGCATGTACAACCCACCAACCAATATTTGGCCTCCCAATATTACCATTTAAGGGTAAATAGAGGACGGACGGATAGCTGTGATTGGCCCTTGGGTCAAGCAAAGCGGGAAGTTCCATTGGATATCTCCATCTACGGTTGTTGTATGGCGGGTCTTGGACAGGCCGACTAACCAACGACCTTGCGGGATAAAACGGGTTAGCTGAAACATGCTCCGGGCGTGCGTGCGAACCCGCGACTTTTTGGGTCTGCGGCTGAGCCTGTTGTTCACCAGGGTGGCTCAATGCAGGGGCGGGTCTAGGAATTTGCCAAGGGGTGGGGGGGGGGGGGGGGGGTTGCTCTCTGAAACCGACCGAGGAGTGCGCGCTCTGAAAAACTTGCGACCGGGGGGTGGGAGGGGGGCAGGGCGTGCTCGGAGAAGCCAACTTTAACAGTGTATGTGTTCAGGTTCCCAAGGGGACTGTTGCTCTCTGAAAACTTGCGACCGGGGGGGGGGGGGGGTGGCGGCAGGGGCTCTGAAAACTTGCGATCGGGGGGGGGGGTGTGCTTAGAGAACCCGACTTTAACAGTGTATGTTCATGTTCCCAAGGGGGGGTTGCTCTCTAAAGACTTGGGACTTAAACATGTATGTTAACGTGTATGTTGTATATTCTGGCTCCCAAGGGGGAGGGTGCAACCCCCCTAACCCCCTCCCCCTAGATCCGCCACTGCAATGCCCTCCGTGACCAAAATGGTTATGGTTGGTTGGTTAGTTGTATATTCAGGACGCTTTAACCACTATCGGTCATATCGCATATCAAGTAGAGTGGAGCCACATCCCCGGGGGTAACCCCCTACTCTTTGCGAAGAAAGACATGGGATCTTTTATCCTGCGACCACACAGACATGGCCACAGCGGGCCTTAAACCATGGATTCACGCGCCGTTAGGTTCTCACCGAGCTACCGGACCGGCCCCCAGGTCAGTAGGTCGTGGGTACCAATCCGGGCCCGGGCAGCTAACCTGGAGCATATTTCATCCATTCATCTTCCATCGTTCCGGCCCAGTTAGCCCTTGTGTACACAAGAGCAGCCCAAAACACCAACATTGCATTTCGGATTAGTAATTAACAAGTCTCATATCTATAAGCTCACACGTTATGATTGGGGTGGCCTCTCTAGCTCAATTGGGTTAGGCCGAAGTTGGCTGAGCTGCAGTTCAACCCGTCGTTGGTAGGCCTACGAACAAAGATATTAATACTAATAATCTTCATCTGGGGCTAGTTTCATCTAAGCCAATTCCTTGGTTCCCGAAAGTTCCATGGCTCACTTTAACCCTCATGTGCACAAACTAACATTTCAGGTCAGTAGTCATTGGCTTACAGGGGCGGATCTAGGAATTTGCCAAGGGGGGTGTTGCTCTCTGAAAAACTTGCGACCGTGCGGGTAGTGGGTGGGGGGGTGCTCTCTAGCTAAAACTTGCGACCGGGGGGCGGGGGGCGCTGCTCGGAGAAGCCGACTTTAACAGTGTATGTTCAGGTTCCCAAGGAGGGGGGGAGAGGGTTGTAACCCTATGGGCCATGCGCACCCATGCCGACAGCCGTTGAGTTGTGAGGCTTTCATTTCTATTAAAATCCCCCTCACGGCTACACATAGACTACGGTATGGTGGCTTATTGTCTACGGAATGACGAGTTATCGTTTTGTGAATGGCGAGTTATTGACCACGGAATGAGGCCCCGTCGTCTGGGGAATCACGAATTATTGCGGTCGTTAGGCAACATGTACCGTCTTCTCTCTCCATTAGGGCTGTTTGGAACCAAGGGGGTGAGAGGGAGAGGGAGTAGAGAGGGCGGTGATGGTGGCTGCGGTTGAAAATCCCACGAATTTCGACCCCTGATCAATGCCAGCTTAAAGTGTTTTTTTTCGCAGAACAATCCGCATATTAGCATATCAGGGAGAAAAGCATTCCCTGTATTCGACTGGACCAAAAATTTCCGTACAACTCTCGGCTACGCCTCAAAGTTCTTCGATCTCAATAAGGACCTACAACTCATTTCTTATCTAATAGATATTGACGCCAAAACCTGAGGCTGTGCATGCAAACACAGCAAATCTAATGGGAAACACTGCTGCATGTTCGCTGCGAAATAGCTCACGGGTGTTTTCAGTATTAGAATTACCGAAGAAACGTGTGTAACATGTCAGCCTATAGACATATTTTTTTGTGAATTGTGAATCTTATGACCCGGACATTCTTTGCCATTAGGCCTGCTCATACTACCCATATGATAGGTAGATCTACGTGAAAACTTGTGCACACCAGCGTTGTTGAATCCCGTGTTAACATATTTTGCTCGGTACTGTATTGTATTGTATCCGACAAGAGCGGAGAAATTAATTGCACCCCTCGGGAAGTGAACGCATGACACTACTAACCAAACGCAAATGCTCTACCCACTGAGCTACGCGGCTTTCAACATTATGCTCAGCGTTTCAATGCGTCTGCTTGTAACTCGAGCAACCGTTCCCTGCAAAATTTGTATTAAAAGCACCATTAATGTCTTTTCATTACTCTGTTGTTAACTTTCCAATGTACAGATCAACATATGAACCTTAATTCAACTAATCAGATAAGCTCGGTTGAACTGATTGCATCCCGCCATTGGTTGGGGATATCCCCTAAGATGGAGATGGTCACCCGTGCCGTGGCATAGGCTTGCTATGGAGGAAGCGCGTTCTACGATTGTGGAATGTGCTCGACATGAATTCAGATTGTCAGATACAGTTATTTGTTGTTAACTAGTTGCACCAATGATGACCTGACAGCCTGACGGCCTTTACTTCCTGGAGTTCATCAGAGCCTGGATGTATGTGGTCAGTCAGTTTTTCGAACGACGTCTCCACCGTCCAGCGTAGACAACTTTCATAAGAAACTATTTTGTCGTCCGTTTCGCCTGCGCTGTAGTTTGTCATCTTCGGTTATCATATAAACTTCGACCGCCGTTCTCTCACTTAGACTCATTTTCTATGTGAGAGACAACGAAATGGATTCTTTTAGCGTGCATTCTTGCAGCGTGAGTCATAGTCTAAGTGAGCTCTAATCTGAAACATTGGGTCGCCCAAGCATCGAAGGTCGATCAAAGCGTCCCTTTTGCACGGATTGTCGGTGTCGAAGCGACAATTACGATACGTTTAATCATATGCCTTGGTCTGAAACACAGCTGCGTTGTGGCAATATGGCACTGACCGTCGGATTAAGTAGAAAGACTGGTCGTCAATTGTATGACTGACGACAGTAATTCAGCAAGAACTAACCAGAAGTGGTAAGTAATCTATTTACATCTTAGCCCAGAACCCTGGGTTGTGTGTTGCCATAAATCCATGGCTATGGTTGAAGAATCATATAGCCATATTGCATTCCATAGTAAAAAATCAACTTCATACGACAAATTGAATTGTTTAAATATGGCTTTCAAGTTTAGTTTCAATTAAAAAATACTCGTGTATAAATTCTTCCAAAGTTTATAAAGTCTTCAAAAGGAGCCATAATTGCCCACTGGCACAAGGATGGACAACAACATGCCACCCTTTTTTATTACAGGAAGTTGATCAATGCACATGTGCATCACATGATCACATAAGCCATGCTAATTGGTTTACTGATTACTTCCAGTTCAGGAAACCAGTGATTGGATCAACGAATGCACATGTTTTCATGTGAATTTCTGGTGACAGACTGGAGTATTTTTGTCATTCAAAAAAGTTTACTTATGTGAATAATCATTAGTTATCAGGAAGTAATAGAACAAAATTAAGGGTTGTTTCTGTTATAAAGCTTTTCTCACGGTAAATATGAGAATGAGAGCTACACTTGGTCAAAGTCAAACAACCCTGAAATGGGGTTGTTCCAGACCTACATTTTACCATAGAATGCGAGTTCATGGCTCTCGTGGGTTCTAGTCGTTCCTCTGTAACCATATCTTCAGCCGAAAGCTCCCGTTAATCACGATGTACAGGTCTACCAAGCTGGAATACAACCAGCATTGCATCAAACAGGGTCCATATGCAGTGGCAATACGTTGTACATGAGTGCTAATGGTGACAAATCAGGGTGGATTTATTTGATCCTGGTGGGGAGGGTGAATACCCCTGTGACCGAGTGGTGGCACACTAAACCGCATGATCTTGGCGGGGAGGGGGATACCTCTGTGACCGAGTGGTGGCACACTAAACCGCCGGGTCGAGTCCCGGTCTGGGAGATCTAATATGAGGCATATTTCACCATATCATTCATCGTCATTCTTTGGGCCAAATACAGCCCTCGTGTGCACAATATTGGCCTTATGCAATAATCGATCATTTACTACATGGGGGGGGGGGGGTCTATATATATTTACGTATACATTTGCTAACCTTTCTCCCGTTTCTAGATCAAGAGGTCACTCAACGCTGAAGCTATACCTAAAAATAATATTTGGCGGGGACATTAATATGTCCGATGACGATATATTTGCTGCGACTCCTATCCACAGGGAATTACCAACTGTGGTGTTCTTGTAGTGATTGTTTGGGTGATACCATACTCATTTGTTTGTTTGCTGATGCCAAACTGGGTCTTTAATCACACTCGCATCCAAGTGACGCAGTTGCCCATGGGAGTTGAGAATTGCGTTGTGAATATTGCGCATTTGTTTTATTGATGAACTTCAATGGGGCCAGGGGGCCGGCCCGATAGCTCAGTGGGTTAGAGTGCTCGCCCCGAATACTCTGGCCACTTGAGAGCCAAACGGCACGTGGCTCGGTGGTTCGCCCCCCCCCGCTGTGGCCATGTCTGTGTGGTCGCAGGATATAGATCCCATGAGATGAGGCAGGGGGCAGATTCCCATTCCAAATCTGGCAACCGGTGTGGAACGGGGGGGGGGGAAACCCGAAAAAGGAGTGAATTCATGAAAAGTGCTACCGGGTGTCCTGTACAAAAAGGGGGGGATGGGCACGTTTATTTTATATTGAAATAGGACAATCTCAAACACAGAGGAGGGGAGGGGTATCCCAGAACCCCCCACCTCCCTTTTAACTGGCAGTAATGGTCGCCGTGGCGGAATTATAAAAGCTGTCTCAATCTGATTCTTAGATATAACTCTTAGATGTAATATTTAACATTATCTGTAATATTTACAATTATTTGTAATATTTACAATTATTTGTAATATTTACAATTATTTGTAATATTTACAATTATCTGTAATATTTACAATTATCTGTAATATTTACAATTATCTGTAATGTTTACAATTATCTGTAATATTCCATCACATGTAATGATATTTACAGACCTTAATTATTCTTATATGTCTATATTGGTGTAATCAGAATGACTAGTAATTGTTTATGTTGTCGGCCTCGACCGCGAGTATAACTTTGTGATATGTATTATTGCATTGCCTATACTCATATATGTCTGTACCTAATTTCCCTGCTCAAGTGATAGACATTTTTTTTTCAAAAGATTCAATCTGAGAGATTTAACATGACACGCCACCTAAGAAATTGAAAAAAAATCGGCCGGGGGGTTTCTCGTTCCACTTTTGTTATTTCTGTTTCCTCTATTGTTCCTATTTCTTTTCTCTGTTCACCCACCCTGGCTAAGACTCCCGACGGATCTGAGCAATACAATTGATTGCAACAACTATTGTTAATGATTATTTTTATTTTTGCCCAGATTGTTCGACCACGTGTCTTATGGACATCCTTCGCCGATTGGAATGGCGAAGTCCATGGAGAAGCGGGGATACAATGGCCAGCGACCGCTGGAGTTCAGTCACCACGACACGTGTAAGTACGCGATCACACTTATTATCGCCCCTTGCTTTCTAGTTGGTTGCACGTATGACGCTTTGGTCTGCGTCAAAGGGAGAAGGAAGGGTGGAGCCATGTCCCTAGGGTAATCACCCTTACTCTTTGCGAAGACGGACATGGGCTCATGATCATGCGACCGCCAGACTCTTGCTTTCTTTTATGAATGTGATGTCTTGCATAGAAATTCGGTCGTTCTTTCATGCCATGGCAATGCCATTTGCTGTGTGTAGACCCACCCCTAACCCCCCGCCCCCCGGTCGGTGTAAGTCACAAAAATTGCAAAAATGAGCGTCGCAATCACTCAAATGTTTCTCAATTGCTACGTTAATTTCTTTAATGGCCTGGTTGATTATATAAGTAGTACCAGACTAAGACTTATTAGTCAACCTAATATCAGCGATCCGATCTTTGTCTCAACTGCAAGGCGATACCGAGGCATGACCTTGACCTTGGATCGTAATAGAACTCGACGCGACTGCCTCCGGCAGATGTGTTTGCAGCTGGCTCGTACGACCTTGACCTTTGTCACGTTTCCCGTTGGCGTAATAGAAATAATGCAATGAGAAGGCTGGTATTGTTACAATGGATGACCAGTAAGGATGTGTATGTTAAATGGTACCTGTCGCATGTCTGGACAGATCATCTGCTCTGTCATCATCATCTGATCCTCCGGAAATATATATCGTGTCCTAGGAGACCTACTGATGAAGAATGCCTCCGCACAAATGACACATATTGCCTCCCATACGATAGCGATCTTCTTGCGGAAGTGACCGTCTTATGAAGGCAGCCTTCTTGCGAAGAACGACCTCTTCACGAATGTGTATACGAAGATGGTCTCCTTATGAATCATGGCTTCCTTGGGTAGATTACCATACGAAAATGGTATCCTTACCAATGTAACCCCCTTACTGTATAAGCTCCTTACGAATGTGACCCACTTATGAAAATTGCTTTCCTAGGAATGTGATCCTCTTGGGATATTAGCTTCCTTAAGAAGTTCACCCCTTACGAGGATGGCCTCCTTTTCAAGGTCACCCCCTGAAGATGTGAGCCTTCTTACGACGGTGACCCCCTTGTGATATTAGCTTTCTTACGAAGGTCACTGTGAGACTTCTTACGACGGTGACCCCCTTGTGATATTGGCTTCCGTACCAAGGTCGCTCCATACGAAGGTGGCTCCCTTCCCAAGGTCACCCCTTGACGATGTGGGCCTTCATGTCCAGGTCTCCTCCCCGTGGATGCGGCTTCACAATGACCTTCATCTCTGTGTGTGTCTTGATGCCCTACGGGGCTGACCCATACCCTCCTCTTTGCAATTCTAATAGCGAACCCCTGTCACAGCTCGTCTCCTCTGAACTCTTCACAACAGATGGTGATTAGTATTAATGCGCGGCTGGACTCTTGTTTATGCATGCACCGTTGGCACTGTTGGGACAAGGGAACGAAGGCGTAGCCAGTTTTTCCCCAAATGTGCGGGAGACACCTGACAGACTGGGTTGGGAAGATGTAGATGCAGACAGATGGATGCAAGAGGTGGGGTGTGGCGATAATACGGAGAATGCCCATGTAAAGGGTACATTCTAGCCAAACCAAATTATGACCTATGTTGATTATCATTTTGCGCAGGTATTACCCGACTTGAAATGCGTCACTGGTTAACTGGCAGCTCATTATTACTAATGTCAATCAACGCTCAACCCCCTTAGGACAGATCCGGAGGCCGTATGAAAACAGTTTCTTTAAATAGTAATAACATTTTTCCAGTATAATTTACGAGTTAATGGGCCCAGATGTACAGGTGTTTTACACACTACTAATGATGATGGCAGCATTTTCGGCTCAGACTCTTTTATCGCTTTACGAAATAAAAGAAACTATATATATAGGGGTCTGGAAGGGTGGGGGGGGGGGGGTCGGGTCCAGTGCCTAGTGTCGATTTTCTAAATTCTCCGTGTCGAATCTCGACATTCCGTGTCGCTTTTTGGCTAAGTTCGCTGTCGTTTTTTCCAAAATCTGTGTCGATGTCGCTTTTTCAGATCTTCAGTGTCGGAATTTCGGGGTCCATGTCGAATGTCGAATTTCAAATATGCCTCTGTCGCGTGTCGTCATTTACCCCCTTCCAGACCCCTATATATATGCATGTATGTCAGACAATTATATATGTTCTCTGACACTCTCCCACGCTATAGTCGGCTGAATGCACTTTCTTGTCCAGAACCGTCCTGTGTTTGATCAAACTAGATGGATAAATTCGCCAATATATGGGGACGATTTTTCTTGCTCGATTCACACATGCACGACTAGCCATAAAACGCCAACGCCCTCTACCGTCGGGAGCGTACGGGTGACCTATTTCATTTCAGGGTATCCGGTACAGTTCCATTAGATTCCAACAGTAGCGATTTTCGAGTTTTTTTGTATTTTTTTTATATACTCTTGTATGCATAAGCTGCTCCCAATATTTTTAACCCGTCAACCATTCCCTGGGATGAGACAGGACATTAAATCGAAGCCTCCGGTCTGAATTTGATGTCTACCGCTAATTGAGGTCTGATTGACCCAGATCTAGGCACACTTTTTTTAGTTTGGCGGCGTCGGCGCACGCACCAAGCACACCATCTGGGTGACATCACGCCATTTTGTTCGCTGTGCCATATCTCATTAAGTTGCGCAATCATCTTTGGCATGTATAGGTTTACCATCATTTTTTTCTCGTCTCGCTGTTTGAGATGCAATCATGTCCCGATACTAGCAGGCAACTTGGTGCAAACGAAGAAAACTTCTGTTTCTGCAGTATTTCCGTTGTTTGACTTCTGCGGCACCCAATTCCGAGATAATGGTCCTCAATTGTGTATCTGGCAATCAAAAGTCTGTTCATTTGTCTATCCTCTCGCTCATGCGGCGTTATATTGGGCAAAACTTGATGTACGTGGACAACTTGGACCTTTAGCACCATCTATGATCGGATCTGATGAAGACGGTTCCCCATATAATGAGATGATAAGAAAGGCATGCTGGCCTTATCGATTGCTCTGAAATATATATATACAACTAGCATGTTCACGTACAAATAGGTCATCCGCCATAGTTTTCGCAGATATTTCATAGGGTGTTCACGTAATGTGCATGTATTTATACTTTAAATGAATTAAAGTATATTGCAATTCAGGATTGAGAAAAAAAAATCGTCTTGAAAATATGCCCCCCCCCCCCCGACCCACTTCCCTCACCCCACCTTCCATCATCATATTAAATAATGACCCCACTCCACCTTCCATCATCATATTACATAATCACGTCAAACCCGCCTTCCATCGCCGTATGGAATATTGACCCTACCCACCCCTCCTTCCACCGCCATATTACATAATGACCGCCCTCCCCCCGTCCCCCCCTCGGATGTTCTATGTCATGTCTAAACGAGGTTACCACGTGACCCGGGTAGAGTGTGCGGTTAGTGAGAGACCATAGATCTGAATTTGTTGACCATCTTGGAGGCGGGACAATACATCTGTTGACCATTTGCAGTGAGCGACCCTGAATTTTCTTGACCATCGGGTGAGACAAACCTGTATTAGTTGACCATCAGGTGTGAGATACAATACGTTTGTTGAGCATTTGGAGTGACAGGCCATACATTTATTTGCAGGATAAAACCATAATTTGTTGACCATCTGGTGCGAGAGAGCCGTATTTATTGACCATCTGGTGCGAGAGAGCTGTAGTTGTTGACCATCTGGTGCGAGAGAGCCGTATTTGTTGACCATCTGGTGCGAGAGAGCAGTATTTGTTGACCATCTGGTGCGAGAGAGCTGTATTTGTTGAACATCTGGTGCGAGAGAGCTGTACTTGTTAACCATCTGGGGGGGGGGGGGGCGGGCGGCAATATAATTTTTGCCCAATTGGACTGTGAAACCATAGATTTGTTGATCATGCGTGAGAGACCGTACATTTCTTGACTATTTCGCCTGAGAAGTCATAAAATTGTGGACCGTGAAATGGTGTTTTATGCCACATGTATGCGCACACAGTGGCCAAATGACTCCCAGGGAGAACCGGTCGCCATGGGATCCAAAGGTTGAAACGATCTCAGACACACGTGTCGTGGGCATGCGGTCGAGTAGTCGAGGCCACTCGCCATGCTCCATCTCCATCACTGTCGCCCCCTCCAAGACTATACATTTCTTGACCATTCCCGATGACTGACTCCGAGCGGCGACTTGAATGGCAACAATAGGTGACCATTGTGCGTTCCATATTGCTCATCCTCATTACGATATAGCAAATTACGGGGGTGCCCCGGGGGACGCGGGCTCCGTTGCCCGGGTAACATACATTGAATAATATACGTATCATAAACGCCGGCAATTATTGTGTGCCCCCCCCCCCCCTCGCCCCCTTTCGCCCCCATCCCTGGGGCGGAGGGAGTGGGGGAAGACAGGGAGGGGATGGGGGTGGGGGGGGGGGGGTGGGGGGTAATATCTTTCTGTGATATGACTTATAGCGTGGGTGGCGAATACTGTTGTTCTTATGGCCGTTCCAGCTGGGCCGGCCGCGAATACGTATACAAGCGGGACAGCAGCAGCTAGCACCCCCCCCCCCCCACCTCTACTGGAGACTTATGACACTGCGCGTTGTTTTGGCCGAGGCTCTAATCGCAGCGGCCATCAGCCACAGGGCAAGAATGCCCAAGAGGGGATCTCGTTATTTGTAGCCGCATTAACGGGGTGAGGGTAGAGGAAGGGCGGGGGGTGGGGGTGGCAGTGGGGGAGAGGGAAGGGAGGAGGGGGGCAGTGGGGGGGGGGGGGGGCAACGCGAGTGGCAAATAGAACGGAGCCCGCCATTTCGCCCCTGCTCGCTGAGCTCCTACATAGGACATTATACGGTCGAACATTAATCCATAGTCATTGGACGGGATTGTTCTAACATGGCACCGGAGATGGCGCGTGTAATAAATCTCCTCAGCCTATATTGAATTCACCGACGATGGATCGGCGTATTGGTCTGGTTTTTATTCTCCCCTAAGTATATACGTATAGGGGTCAGGAAGGGGTAAATGGCGACCCGCGACACAGGCGTATCTGAAAAATAGACAGTCGACGTTGACCCCCAAATTCCGACACTGAGAATCTGAAATGCGCCATCGACACAGATCTTAGAAAAAAACACTAAACTTAGCCAAAAATTGATACGGAACGTCGTGAAAAATCGACATTCGACACTGAAAATAGTGAAAATAGTTCGACACTGGTCACTGCTCCCCTCCAACGTAAACACACATAAACTAAAGGTGGCAGATGCATGCACTGAGCTACATAGACTTCCGGGCTTGCAAACGTTCGATTCCCTTCCATACTGGACATCTGTCTATATCTCGCGATTTGCTCAAGAGTCTCTCGTCTCCCCATCCTTCCCAGACCTTCCAAATCGACCCTCTGTGGCTTAACCCTAATTTCTGAAGTGGCAGACCGAACCCTCAGATATATTCATCTGTCATTCTGCTCGTGGACTTGACATGGATCAGCGGAGATACCAAGTAGATTAGTAACCCAAGGATGAAACAGCAAATAACCAACCTCTATTAAGCAATTGCCGTGCGGGGGTGAAAGACCTGTCATTAGCTTGCCCGATCACGAGACACACCTCAGCGGCGCTTATGGAATTGGTCAGCTGTTTGTGAGTCAGTGCCTTGGCTCTGTTTCTTCAGCTTAGATGGAAGGTGGCTTAGACCACGTTGGTTGCCCATGCATCATCGGCAAGTCTCATCAAAAGAAGTTCCCCTGTCGACAGCTCTATTGGCCGAAAGAACTAAAGGTGTAAACCTAATGTTGTCTTACTTATTTAATATGGATTGTCTGATCGATCGTGACTTTTTTTTACCCTTTTTTTCATTATTTTATTTTGCTCGCTGGGGGTGGGGGGTGGGGGTGAGTTGGAGCGACATGTGGGGCAGGTTTCTTTCATTTCAGGTCATTCCATCTGTTTGAGCGTCATGGTCCTGTTTCAATGCAAATATTCTTCAATAGTTTGGATCCCTTCCCCTCTTCCCTATTTTAGCGAACATGCACCCTTTTCAGGTGCCCCCTCATCTGGTTTGGGAACTCAGATTTGGTGCATATTCGTAGCCGCCTCCCATACTCAGCGTGCAAGTCGACCACCACCAGATCTGTGGCATCGACTACTGCAGATCGATGTTATTTGCTCCAAGTTTAGACATTGTGGCCCATATGCATGCACCATCAAGTTATTTATACCTGTTTATCTTCCTACGGCGTTTCAGCATGGTAACTCGGCTCTCCATCTCTGCCACCGTCCGCTACAGTCCGCTACAGTCTGCAGGCAGAAAAAACCTAAAAAACTCCCCCTCCCGCGATCCACGCTCCCACCCCCTACCTGCCCCCCTCCCTCCACCCCTCCCTCCCTCGCTGAGTCATCCATTTATCATTCTCATCCTATCTCCGGCCCCCTTATGCTATCACCCGATACGGGGGAGCCAATTGTCTAGCGGCTAGCGGTTATAACGAGCTTGAGCCGGATGCAGACCTTCAGGGCTACTCGCGTTTTGGTCGTCTTTAACGCCACCACATGTCGCACTGTACGGGTGCAATACGTGGAGGGGGTCGGCTCAGGTTTTTGTATGTGCACGGCATAAGCTTCACCCTCCAGCGTCCCCCGCCCCCCACCCCACCAACATCACCACCACCATCCTTAAGGCCGGCTCCCGGTCTTCAGTTTCCCTCGCCATGGTATCGCCATCGTCGCGGCCATCTTCCGTTTCTTCAGGGCAAACCAGCGTCAACTGTTCGTCATCGGATGAACCCGAACCCGTTGCCAAGACGCGTGGCGTTGACACGTCTCGTGTCGTCTGCGATGGAGTTTCCCGCCTTCCTCTTCCTGCCACCGACCGTTATAGACAGCAAGCAAGGCTCAATCGGAGTGGGTGGGGGCGGGGGGGGGGGGTGAGGCATTCGTGGTAGTGTGGACAGGAGGAGGGGGTAGTGGGGGGGGCGAGGAGAGAAGAAGGAGGGGAGGGCGGTGGAGGGGAGGCGGGGAGGGAGGGGGATGGAGGGGAGGAGGGTGAGGGGGTGGATGAGGAGGAAGAGGGGGAGGCCGGAGGAGAAAGTATAGGGAGAGGAGGAGGAGGATGTAGTGGGGGGGGGGGGGAGGAGGGAGGGGAGGAGGAGGAGGAAGTGGGGGGCTAGTGGAGAGAGAGGAGGGCAATGAGGGAAAGGGGAATTGGGAGAGGGGAAGGGAGGGAGAGGGGGAGGGAGGGAGGGAGGACAAGAGGGAGGGCGATGAGGGGGGGGGGGATGTAGGACATGTCGTGTCTATAGCGTGTGGGAAGATCAGGTGTCCCTTTTGGGCTCTTGTCGCCGCCACATCTGTGTGATGTCCTTATGTGCCTCGCGTGCATCGCATCGGGGGCGAAGACCGCAGCCATTGCTAAAGCACACATATCACGCAGTGGGTGAGATACAGGGGTTCATTACTATAATTATCAGCCTTCATGATGGGGTTGAGCCCACCCCGACCAGTCCAGTCCAGCTTCGTGTGGCCTAGCGACGCCTTCGCTTTCCAGTCGCTCATACGCGTGCGTCGGGGCGCGGAGCAGCAGGTGGACTTGCCCCGGAATCTGTCTGTTTTAATATGGATTCTTCTACCAGAAGCCATACTAGGACAAGGCAGGGTCAAGCCCGGGAGATACATAGAAGAACGAACGGGAGTTTTAGCGTAATGCCGGACAGTATTATTGTTATTGATGATTTACCGACGAAGATATATTCGACTCCTCAGTTACCAGGTGAACAGGTGCCGAGGTCTTCGGGAAGAGACCGCGGGTCTTAATTCTACCCATTCATTGAACGAAGGCACCCTGGAGTGGTTCAGTACACGGCGCATACAATAAGTGCCTATGATGTACCTCTAATAGCGCCCCCGTTGGAACACGAGACGCCCTGTATTAAAGACGCGCCCTATGACGGAGGAGGTCCGCATCATTTCAGTGCTTTGAAAAGGACACCTCAAGGTCATATCGCGTATGTGGGCGGATCAAGCGGAGCCATATGCCCGGGGTGGTAACCTCCCTGCTGGTTTCGAACAAAGGCCCCCCACCCGCCCTCCTACGTCATGGCTGGCCTGGCAGGACTCCCGGGGGGCGGGGAGGGGGGGGGGGGGGTTAAGCCCAAGCTGAGCTGCAGATCAACAGGTGGTGGGTTCGAACCCTGGGGTACCTGGGGTATGTCATTGGCCCGTGAGGTTTCTTGGGCACATCGCCACATTAAGTTGCAGAAGCCAAGCTACGTATTGCCAAGGCCTAGTCCCCTATTCCAGTCCCCTATTCTAGGGTGGTGAAAACATCCACTCTAACACAAAACCGTCTTTGTCTCCGCCTGGGGACCAGCTGTGACGGATGTTTCACTCAATATGCACATATACGCATAAGTCAAGCAGGATTTAATATAATATTCCATTAGGTCCGTGTACAGGTACCTACAGGCGGTGTATGTAATATATCTAATATAATGAAGAAGAAAAGGGGTTCCCACTAGAGTCCACCTTCGCCCCCGCCCCCGTTGCACCCCGCCCCCACCTTGCACCCCACCTCATGCCCCTAACCCTCCTACCTCCTTCGTCGCATCCTTTTAATATGGTGATGAAAGGCGGGGTATGGTCACTATTTAATATGGTGATGGAAGGCGGAGTTAGGTCACTATTTAACATGCCATTATGTAATATGGACAAGGGTGGCATACAACTCCCAACATTGCATTTCTAATCGCCGGACCATTCGGGTGGTGGCCCCACTGGGCATGTGTCGCCCAATGTATATAGCATGAGGGGGCCTATACAAGAGGCGCCGTACCTATGCGGGATGTGCCCTAAGCAAGCTTGACCCGCACGCTCATCAGCTCTTCCCCCTGGCTACTCCACCATCCGTGTTGTGTAAGCCACCGGAGCGGATGCAGCTCACCACGGACCACTCTCAAGCCAACCACGCGGCCAACCTGATGCTCATGAAACCTTCGTCACCTCTTACCTCTGCTGCTATCCCCTTCCCACCCCTCCACCCCCCCGCCGTCACCATTACCACGACCACCCCCAGAGGGGGAAGGGCATGGAGTGCGGAGGAGGGGGGTAAAGGGCCATCAGGTTACTCTGGGTCGACAAAGAGCGAGGAGGAGCGGAAGGGGCGGGAGGGGGTAGAGGGGAGGAGGTGGTGTCCCCTTACCGCTAAGTCGCGTCTCTTTAAGATGTTCAGGATCTTTCCGTGATCACCACCACCTCCCTCTCCCCCTCCTCTCTTCCCTCTCCTCTCTCCTCCCACTCGCTTCCCTTTCTGTAATACCATATGAGCAGGAGGAGGTGATCTACTGTGCGTGTGGGGCGAGTGAGTGAGGGATGGAGGGCGGAGATGGGGGAGGAGATTGTCAACATCCCGAATGTCCCTAACACATTGGCGTATCTTCTCACTCTCCCATGGCCATGATCACCCCCCCCCCTCCTCAACCACCACCACCCTCCACCACCACCACCCTCCACCCGATACACCTCATCTAACCCATGGCGCCCTACCCCCCCCCCCTCCGCCACCACACACCCTCCAACTGGGTGAGGAAGCAACAGGGCGTCTGGCAAGGCCAGCGGCACCCCCTCAGGCCCGTGGAACAGTTGTTCCCTTTGGGTTTGCTGCTCCCAGGCCGAGCGATTGGCCGAGTGTTCCCCAAAGCAGCGAACCGCAGGCAGGAGCGGCGGCCAGCCAGCCAGCCAGACAGACAGTGCCAACCCACACTCACCACAGTCTCACTGCCACAGCCACGGCCACAGGAACGTAAGCACCGCTTGGGGGAAAAGACCAAACCAGACCGGCCTGCAAGACAGCCAGCCAGCCAGCCACCTTGTCAGCCTGTCACGCGAAGACCGCTGGTTGCCATTCACTCGCAGACGCCAGTCTCAGACGCCCGTCACAGGGAGGCAAGCCATGGCCAATCCGCATTATTGATAAATAACTGCAGCCCACTCCGTCACCGCCGCTGAAACCCAATTGCAGCAGCAAAGTAAGGAACAGCAAAAAAAAAAACGAAAGAAGGACGCGAAAGAAAATTCAAAACCAAAGGCAAAAAAAAAAAAAAAAAAAACATCGACGCGGATTTTCGACTTTTCCATTTGTCTGCTTTAATACAAAACTTTTTTGGACCCCTCCGCGGCGAATTACTAACTGAAAGGATTGCACGGATTGCGTCTGTTATCTCGCCGGCTGCGAGGATACACCTCTCATACGCACGGAGGTCCCCCTCCCTCCTCTCGTGTCGTGCCGTGACAGGACAAGTGGAACAGCTGGCGACGTCCACACGCGAAGCCTCTTCCCGCTACAGGTGAGTGTGCTTGTCAGCTGTCACAGCGCTGCGGTGATGGTCGCTTTGATGTATATTATAGTAAACGACAAGGCGAGTAATACTTGAGCTACGCTGGAACAATGGTTGGTCTTAACCTGGAAGAACGACTGTGTGTTTTCAGCTGGGTGGGACGAAGGCTGACTGCGGCGTAGCACGTTTGCACGTCTTTTTCCCCTCAAGGTGTATATATCTGTGTCCTGTCGGCTAATACGCCATTCCCAGTTCACGAATAATTATTTTCCTCTTTGCCAGTTTACGAATAATTATTTTCCTCTTTCCCAATTCACGGTGAAATGAAAAGCCTAATCCCGAGAAACGCAAATACCCCTGTGCCCCCCCTCCCCGAAAATGCAAAAATCTTGTGTTTCACGCCAAGGCTGATCGCATCAATGCGTACCCCATGTGCGTTTTTATGAAGGTCTTGGCAGCGTTTGTGACCACGTCATGTCCACACAATGGTTGCATACTTGAGGGTGTGCATTTATCAGAGCGATGCTATTAGCACGACATATATCAATTAAAGCTATTCGAACATCCAAACCATGCCAGGATCTCAAATTGTAACATCTTAAGGCCTGATTAGTGCAAAACTTAATGTTGAAGCTAATGTTACATTTTTGTTAAATGTAAGTACTAATATTTCCTTTTAGTGTTCCATGCAGATTGTTTTTAATTGACGGGAAACACCTGTTCTAATAGCGTTAAATTTAACCTTCCAATAGCGTTAAGTTTAACCTTCCACTTTACCACAAACGCAGGCTGAAAAACCTATTAATGTACCGGAAAGTGTGTGTGTGTTAAGGGGAGGGGAGCTAGGGGACGGAGGTTTGGGTGGGTTTCATTGAGAACTCCATGTTTCTCCACTTTTCTCCATCATTGGATTGGATACATTGTATAGTCCACCTGATGTGACAGAGTTATTATGGTAACATAAAGGCACCCGGACCTGGAATGAAATATTAAATTAAATCCTGCCTGACTTCCCCGGGGCATATTGAGTGAAACATCGGTCACAGCTGTTCCTGGCATAGAAGAAGACGGTTTTGCATTAGATTGGATGCTTCCATCAAGGAATTGGGAATATGACTTGCGTCATAATTTGGTGTTACCGTCGTCGTCCGCATATTGGCGATGTCAGCAGTTAGGTTCAAATGTCACAACACTTCGATTTCGCCACTCCTTACTGTCCGAAAATTACATCGTTATTTTCGACGTCATATTCGGTTTAATGATTTAATGTATTAAATATATTCGTTTTAATGATTTAATGTATTAAATATCAAGATATCATTAAGTTTTAATGATATCTTGACCGTTTCAACATTGACTTGCTCGATTACCATTGGACTTGTTTTATCTAGAAGTTGACATATATTAATACTTTCAGGGATTTAGTATTTACTCTTGACTGATTTAAACTATACTTATCCATTATGGCACGATATAGCATTACAGGCTGAAAGCGCCGTTAAAACCCAATCAAATTAAAGCAAATCAATGAAGAAGTTTGTCAGACTGACGTCATTTTGATTACGTCATAACAACCAGTGGCGAGATCCTGGTGTGACAATGGTCTACCAGATATCGGGATATAATGCAGTGTCTTTAACATACCATACATGGAGGCAACCATGGTGTGCCATGGTGTGGTCTCTGCGACTTGTGTCCTAGCTATGCCTGGTGATCTGCAGCTCAGACTGCTTACCAGCTGAGGTAGGGAATGGATACCATAACATTCGCATCTGGAACAAGGTTGATCCAAACCCATTTAATTATCACGGGAGGTTTATTTGCACAATTTAGCTTTTATGTGCACAAATGTGGTCTAAAACAACAACCTTTCAGGTTTTGCGCTTGCATATATCATAAATTGATGTGTGGTTGAGGTGACCCTGCCAGATGGCAACCCCTTTCAAGGAAACCTCGTTAAATAAATGACGTTTCATAAAAAAAAAAAAAAAAAAAAAAAAAAAATGGATGTGACCATGGTCTTCTGCATTCTGGTGTCTGCATCCGAATGCAATATTGTATATTATATATATATATATACATGTATATATAAACAGGACTGTCTTTATCTATGCTGGCCTTCGGGGTAACGTTGGATTGGCGCTGTGTCAGATTCGTTGCATCTCTTATATTTTATCAACGCAACTCACTCGCTAACGATCTACTATCAAACCCATTATGATGACAAGCTATGAAAAACTGCTGAACACGGAATAGCTTAGTTAAGTATGCCAGCAATCTCGTGCATCATAGCTTACCAGTTTCCTTTTCTTTTTGCATTTATATTACATGGCTCATTACCATGTTGGCCATGACGTTGAGTCATCTCTAGCCAGCCGTGCCTTCCCCACCACACATAGGAGCCATTATCATCCGCTGCTACCTCCCTTCCCCCTCATCCATCCTAACCCCCTGTCGCACCCCCTCGTCCCCATGCAACCCCCCTGCCGCCCCCCCGCCCCCCCCCCCCGTTCCCATCCTAACCTCTGTCGTCGTGGTCGTAGCAGACGTTGAGTGATCGCACTTCCGGTCCCGGGGCCGAGGCGTAATGTCCTGGTATTGTTGGAGCCGCAATTAGAAGGGGGTAAGAAATCACGGGTGCTCGACCGAAATGGGGTCCGTGTGGTGAGTATAGAGCTGGTGAGAAAACACCCAGAAAGTGAGCGGGAGAAAGACAATGAGATAAAGAGCACGAGAGATGGAGAGGGATAACGGTGTAAGGTGTGAGGGAAAGACAGAGAGAGAAAGATGGAGAGAGAAAGACAGAGAAAGACACAGAGAGAAAGACAGAGATAGAGAGAGACAGAAACATAGAGTGCGACAAAGAGTGCGAGAAAGGGGGGGGGGGTATATTGAGTGAGAGGGAGTGACAGAGAACGTGAGAGAGAGGGGCAGAGATAGAAAGGGGGGGGGATATATTGAGTGAGAGGGAATGACAGAGAAAATGAGAGAGAGGGGTAGAGATAGAAAGGGGGGGGATATATTGAGTGAGAGGGAGTGACAGAGAGCGTGAGAGAGAGGGGTAGAGATAGAAAGGGGGGGATATATGGAGTGAGAGGGAGTGACAGAGAACGTGAGAGAGAGGGGTAGAGATAGAAAGGGGGGGGGGGGATATATTGAGTGAGAGGGAGTGACAGAGAGCGTGAGAGAGAGGGGTAGAGATAGAAAGGGGGGGGGGATATATTGAGTGAGAGGGAGTGACAGAGAGCGTGAGAGAGAGGGGTAGAGATAGAAAGGGGGGAAATATGGAGTGAGAGGGAGTGACAGAAAACGTGAGAGAGAGGGTTGGAGATTGAAACGGGGGGGGATATATTGAGTGAGAGGGAGTGACAGAGAGCGTGAGAGAGAGGGGTAGAGATAGAAAGGGGGGGGGATATATGGAGTGAGAGGGAGTGACAGAGAGCGTGAGAGAGAGGGGTAGAGATAGAAAGGGGGGGATATATTGAGTGAGAGGGAGTGACAGAGAGCGTGAGAGAGAGGGGTAGAGATAGAAAGGGGGGGGGGATATATTGAGTGAGAGGGAGTGACAGAGAGCGTGAGAGAGAGGGGTAGAGATAGAAAGGGGGGGGGGATATATGGAGTGAGAAGGAGTGACAGAGAACGTGAGAGAGAGGGGTAGAGATAGAAAGGGGGGGGGGGATATATTGAGTGAGAGGGAGTGACAGAGAGCGTGAGAGAGAGGGGTAGAGATAGAAAGGGGGGGGGGATATATTGAGTGAGAGGGAGTGACAGAGAACGTGAGAGAGAGGGGTAGAGATAGAAAGGGGGGGGGGATATATTGAGTGAGAGGGAGTGACAGAGAGCGTGAGAGAGAGGGTTAGAGATTGAAAGGGGGGGGGAGGATATATTGAGTGAGAGGGAGTGACAGAGAGCGTGAGTGAGAGGGGTAGAGATAGAAAGGGGGGGGGATATATTGAGTGAGAGGGAGTGACAGAGAGCGTGAGAGAGAGGGTTAGAGATTGAAAGGGGGGGGGGAGGATATATTGAGTGAGAGGGAGTGACAGAGAGCGTGAGAGAGAGGGGT
This sequence comes from Arenicola marina, assembly GCA_964019135.1. Classification (NCBI taxonomy): domain Eukaryota; kingdom Metazoa; phylum Annelida; class Polychaeta; family Arenicolidae; genus Arenicola; species Arenicola marina. The sequence goes on along the minus strand of OZ025254.1, from coordinate 18,019,223 downwards.
AGGGATAGAAAGGGGGGGGGATATATGGAGTGAGAGGGAGTGACAGAGAACGTGAGAGAGAGGGGTAGAGATAGAAAGGGGGGGGGGGATATATGGAGTGAGAGGGAGTGACAGAGAACGTGAGAGAGAGGGGTAGAGATAGAAAGGGGGGGGGGGATATATTGAGTGAGAGGGAGTGACAGAGAACGTGAGAGAGAGGGGTAGAGATAGAAAGGGGGGGGGGTATATTGAGTGAGAGGGAGTGACAGAGAGCGTGAGAGAGAGGGGTAGAGATAGAAAGGGGGGGGGATATATTGAGTGAGAGGGAGTGACAGAGAGCGTGAGAGAGAGGGTTAGAGATTGAAAGGGGGGGGGAGGATATATTGAGTGAGAGGGAGTGACAGAGAGCGTGAGAGCGAGGGGTAGAGATAGAAAGGGGGGGGAGGATATATTGAGTGAGAGGGAGTGACAGAGAGCGTGAGAGCGAGGGGTAGAGATAGAAAGGGGGGGGGATATATTGAGTGAGAGGGAGTGACAGAGAACGTGAGAGAGAGGGGTAGAGATAGAAAGGGGGGGGGGTATATTGAGTGAGAGGGAGTGACAGAGAGCGTGAGAGAGAGGGGTAGAGATAGAAAGGGGGGGATATATTGAGTGAGAGGGAGTGACAGATAGCGTGAGAGAGAGGGGTAGAGATTGAAAGGGGGGGAGGATATATTGAGTGAGAGGGAGTGACAGAGAACGTGAGAGAGAGGGGTAGAGATAGAAAGGGGGGGATATATTGAGTGAGAGGGAGTGACAGAGAGCGTGAGAGAGAGGGGTAGAGATAGAAAGGGGGGGGGGATATATTGAGTGAGAGGGAGTGACAGAGAGCGTGAGAGAGAGGGTTAGAGATTGAAAGGGGGGGGGGGATATATTGAGTGAGAGGGAGTGACAGAGAGCGTGAGAGCGAGGGGTAGAGATAGAAAGGGGGGGGGATATATTGAATTATGGAGCGACAGAGAGAGGGGCAGACAGGGCGAGGGCGAGAAGGGGGTATGGAGGGAATGACAGAGAAAGGAACAGAACGAGACAGCGAACAAGACACGGCGTGCACACAGGAGAGAGATGGAGTGGGGACACGATAGTGACAATAGAAAGGAAAGTAAATAGAGCAAATGGAGACAAGAGAAGAAAAAAACCCCAATAAAGAGAGATAGAGAGGGCCAGAATTTGCATAGCGGCAAAGGAGAAACGCAGATGAGGCGGTAAAACACGCATTATGTGCATGAAGCACTCAATAATTGAATTCAGACACCTGCAATGCGAGAAAAAACAACTCTGATTGCAGTGAGATCAGCCATCATTTTTTGTGCAGTAGGGCTGGATAATCTCGGCGCAAAGCATGAAGCCAAGTAAGCTACAAGAACACACATAATGGCAAAATAATTGGGCAATATAATCTCACGTCCACAATCCGATGATTTCTGATCAGGCCCTATTGAAAGTTTTGTGTGTGATGGACGAGGATTTCCATCGATCATGCGTCGACTGCGGGGCTATTGTGTGACGTCATTTCTCGCTTTCAAGTCTCGCGGCATCGGGTCGCGGGAAGGTCACGCGATGAAATCCCCCACGTCGTTGACGCCGGGGCGTACTACACTTTTATATCCATTGGTGGGTATTTCGAGCGTCCTATTAATCAAACCGACCACGCATTTCCCGCTTGTAATATCTCCCGCGGAAGAATAAAACCGGAGTGGTTTTTCCCAAGTATTTGCGCGGAATCCCGGCGCTGAATTCGACTTTAGCGGGAACTTTTGCTTCAGCCTGAATTGCTGTCAGTACGGAGCGCAAAGGGATGGCCGTAAAATAGGGAGATTCCCTGTGCAGTTTTGACTTATGATGGGCCGAGCTTCCTACGTTCCCCGGGGACCAAGCCGTCTGCAGATTGGGCCATCTATCATTCCTCAGTATTGCCGGTTGGACCATAACCATGGCTACTATTGAATGTCGTCGCGTAACAAAAAGTTGCTCGGTCACGTATTCAAACCAGTCTGAAGCGTGACTTCGTCATTTCCTAAAGTAAATTTGTCCGCTTTTACTATCTCCAGGCGCCATCGGACACTCGACTTTCTATTTATGGTTATTATTACGAACCAAGGCATCTACCAGGATCACGGCAACCTCAAGGGCAACAACGACGTTTGTCTGGTGGTGTCTTGTGTAGCAGTAACATCTCTCTGCTTTGCCTCGTAATGACCCCTTTTAAATCTCACCAATGATTGTCAATCGTTGGCCCTAATTACTGTCCTATATCGTCGTATGACACTTAACCACAAGCTTCATCCGTCGAAACGCTTCTTCTTCATTGCGGTAATACGTATCTTTCCGCAAACAGTGTAGGTCCCGTCGTTAGCTTCTTCGCGCGTGTGTGACGTCATAATTTGCACCCAACTGTAGCGTGCTGCACTACTGCGTTTTATAGCGGGGTCGCGTGCCCGTCAACAATGCAGCGATTTCTCATTTGTCCTTACAAACCATTATCGCTTCATACTCATTACATTATAGTAATCTACTGTGGTTTCATCTTCTACACAATTATCTCTTACCCTGCGCCTTCTGGGTCTGGGTCCCCGACATGTGCGATAATTCACATTATTTATTTCTGTGATATCCGGTATTCTCAACCATTTCATCATCTTTTTCCATTATTTCTTATCGCCTTTATGATTAAATGCTGTAGGTTCTCCTTAATATGTGCCTACCGGCACGTCGATCGGTGGTTCGCGCCCCGCTGTGGCCATGTCTGTGTAGTCACAGGATAAAGATCCCTTGTCCTTATTCGCAAAGAGTAGGAGGTTACCCCCGGGACATGGCTCCGCTCTTCCCTTCCTTCTCCCATTGACGCGATATGACGAAAAAGTGGTTAAAGCGTCCTGAATATGCAACCGATCTTAGTATGCACTCGCTACCGTCTATGGTTTGGGAGAGTACCCCGCCTCCCTCCCTTTCCTTCCATGTCTATTTTCACTTTAGTACGCGTTATGCTTCTTCCCCCATTCTATATGCAGTCCGTGTTTCGTCTTTTAGTTTTGACAGTCCCTCGTTCGTGTTGTCCGATTCTGTGTCCTCTTTTTGCACCCCGTTCCTTGCCGTCTATTCCCTCCATCTTTGCTTCACCCGTCCACGGTTCCTAATTCCCATTACGTTCTCTCTACCTTTTTCCTTGGTTATCTGCCTTGTTATCGACTCTCACGTTGCCTTTCTTATACCCTTCCCTTTTTTCCTTCCTTTCTTCTCGCCGCCCTTCTTCCCCATCTACCGAAGCTCCTCACCGCATGTACTCCCTCCCCTTTTCCCCCTCTTTCGTGCCATCATTCGTTCCTTAAACTTCTCTTCCTCCCTTGTTCCCTCACGTCGTCATCTCCCCGCGTCTTCCTCTGTCATGTTTCCATGGCAATACATTTCCTTCCCCCCGTCTTCACCTCCAGCTCACCTTCTCCTCACAAGTACCCCTTCCCTTTCTCCCCCTCCCCCCTTGCCTCCCTCCACCACTCCACCTCTCGCTCTTGATGTTCCATTACCTCCATCGCCATGTGGCGGTTTTATGGACGGAAAGTTATAACCCCATCCCATCATGACCTCTTCATCCTCCCCCCCCCCTCCTCATCCTCCACCTCGTTCTCCCCCTGCCCCCTCCCCCCCTCTCCCTCCTCCCCTTCCTCCGCCTCCCCCCTGCCCCCCCCCCATCCTCCTCCTGACCCGTCTCCCTCAACGCTCGGCGGCCGTGAGGCATTAGCATTGTTCTTCACACAGCCCCCCCCCCCCCTAAATGTACATTACTCCCGCCACCACCCGCCTCCCAACCCACCCTGCACACCCCCACCCCAACCCCATCTCCACGCTGCGGTTAGTTCCCGCCTTGGCCAGGCATGTCTTCATCGCATAAAAGGTCAAACGCCCAGGGATGCCTCACCCCGACTCACCACGTGGTCAAGCGTAATGTAGGCACCTGTTGATATTTAGCCGCGGCGGGAAGGCTAAAGGCGAGGTTGCGGAAGGAAAAGAGGGTTGAAGGTGCGGAAGGCTGAGAAACGGGATCTATGTTACGTACGACAAATAATATAATTAATCTACTGCTTACGGAACAGACTTATTCGACTTCTGGACAACTGTCAAATTAACCAAAGTATTCAGCTTAATCACTATCATGCATGCGTATGCAATTTGTTTCATGGAAATTGCTTTTCTTTTGTTCTCACCGAACATAATCGATTACTGCTACCCGTGCCATCGTACAGTGCTATGGGGCGATCCTCTCACCTTGCTATGTCCAACCAACCTCGTAGCCCCCCCTTACCCGCGATAGTGACCCCCCCCCCTCCCGCTCGGCTACCTTGGTGATGGTTCTCTCAGACCCACGAACGGAGAGAGGCACGCCGACCAGTGGGGGGGGGGGGGGTAGGTGAGGAACAGGAACAGCGTATCATCTGCCTGAGACAGGCTCGTGTGGCTTGAAGCTCTTCAAGGCTATGTAGGTAGGTGCCCAGCCCCTCAGTGTCGACGGCAGTTGCCCTGTTACACGCCGATTATGGGCGGCATTAGCTTCATAATCCCTCTAATACCCACTCACGGGTGTAAATCAATGATTTGCACTCACGGGTTTGCATCAGGTAGTAGGCGCGGCGCAGCGGGTGGAGGGGGGGGGGGGTGTGGCGAGGCGGGGGGGGCGGGTAGAGATGAAGCAGGTGCCAAGGTTTCGCCACTTGGAGGCGCCACTGCATGGCAACTTCACCCCGATCACGTGGTAGCAGCTGCCTCCTTGGTCAACAAGGTGCTGTACAGAAAGGAGGGTATGGGGATGGGGTGGGGGGGGGGGGGTGCATGCATTCTATTCTGGGTAGGGGTGCCAACGGAAAAAACTAAAACTAACGTAAATAGTCCCTGTCACCCACCTTCTCTCAACAGTCCTGATGGGAGTGTGTGGGAGTTACCACCCTCGCGCCGTAACTAAGAGTAACCTCCCCTCCCCCCGTATCCGTGAGAGTAACCTTCATGTCGCCGTAACTGTAACCCCCCCCACGACTGCGAGAGTAACCCCCGCCCTCGCATCGTAACTGTCCCCCCCCCCCTCCGCCCTATCCCACCCGTGTCTGTGGGAGTACACACAGACATTCAGGTGCCCTAGGTGTCCTATATTAGCACAATCGCATTGACACCAAAAACATTGTCGTCACTTCGTGGGCGAACCGAAAAACAAAGATTCCGCCTTCAGTACACAGTGGTCGCAAGCCACATAACTATGTGTGATGCCGGTGAGGACGGCTGGTGGGGGAGATGGTGATGGCGGTTGGGGGGGGGGGCAAATTATGATTTTTGTGTTATGTGTGGAGTGAACATGTTTCTCTGCGTCCTCTGCGCTTCATATCCTAAGTGCAGTAAAGGCACGGATGGCCACATTTGTCATTTCATTGACGAATTCTCAGCGTATTCTCCGGTCACAATTATGTTCAGAGCCCTCCTCCCCCCCCCCCTGTTGCAAGTTTGGACCCCCCCCCACCTTTTCAAATTCGTGGGTCTACCCCTGCGAGCCATTCAAATTCACCCACATTTGGCGCTCGATACATTTGAAATGCACGTAAAACTGGCAAATGATATCCGTCCACGTCATCATATATATATCCACGTGAGTTGTGAACGTAATTTTTGTTGTAAGCCAATAACAAGACAAGAGTCTCTATAGTTGGTCCACTAACCAGCATGTCGTTCAGTTGAACATCAGTTGCAGGAAGCTCTTAGTAAATATGAATAATGAAAATCCGGAGAAATTCAACCCTGAACACAACATTTTAAAACAAATTCCCTATAAGTTTTTTATATCCTACGATATCTACCTGTCTGCAATATTCAATTTAATGTGCCATTAAAATTAATTTGGCGGGGATGGGTGTCGTAAGTTCAGAGGGCGGCGCATGCAAACGGCGACTAGTCACTATGAAGGCCAGCTAGCCCAGCCGACAGTGAGAATACTGGCATCTAGTGCCGCCCACCCCTCGTCCCCCTCCCAGGGTAGTCAGTCTTTGAAGAAACATTTATCGATCCTGATCTGTGACTCTACGATTAATCGGATAGGTTTAATTCCTGTGCCTCTTCTCCATGTCAAATAAGTACACTCTATCTGGAGTTTAAATCCTGAAAGCCTGTGGGCTATCCGGAGAGAAGCATTTTGGTCAACGGAGCAGAAGTTGGTGGCCGGCTTTATATCCTTACGCGCCTGTTCGCAGTTCGCTATTTTGACTGTGATGTCGACCGCGGCTCGCTATCACGTCCGCGCGCGATAAAAATAAACCGCGCAGTTTTATGTTGAAATGTTTGTTTCACAGACTGAAAGAGATGTAAAAACATGTGCATCATAAATTTTGCGATACTTTAGTCTTGATTCTAAAATGTAAAAAATCTAAGATGGCGCATGTAAGCATATTGCTTTAACATCACAGCACGCAGGTCTGACATGTCATACGCCAATATTTCTTTGATACTATCTTTGGTTTTGCAGTATCCATATCGCGTGCAGACCCGTTGTTGCGTGTGTTTTTCGAGCAGAATATCTAGTACAAATAGTTCGGGCTATGCCAGGTATTTCAGGTTATATATTAGCCTGAAATAACTGGAATAGCCCGGACGTATATTACAAAACGTAACGCAAAGAAAAAGATGCCATTGGTTAGCATCGCGAGACAGAAACAAGTGTGCATTGTTCTGCCCTCGGAATAACTCGGAAATTGTCTTTTTGTGGATAATGTTGTTGCCTGCTTTTAACAATATCCATTGGCGTCTACCCCCGTTGGGTTCCTGATCTATACGATGGCGTCATTTCCCTCTGTCCTTAGGAAATATTTAAAAACAGAGCTAGAAATCAGGTTAGAAAAAAGCGGCCTAGAATGATGTATAATATTGCATAAGCACGGTGAAACTGGCATATCATAGTTTGCCTTACGCGAGGTCAGCTGAAAGGTTGAATGAGATTAAAGTTGCCCATACAGCAATATTTCCTCTGAATAATGAATTTCAAATTGTTTCTTGGACATGACCTGGAAGTATTGTTCGATTAGTGTCTTTAAGCAATGTATACATTGCCATGTCCAACTGTAGTTTCAGTGGCGAAAAGCGTCAACAACACCCCCAGCTTGATGACGTAATTCGCAAAAAAAAACATTTCCACCACATATTTGTTCTAATCTGAGAGGAAATATCTCTAAAAGCATCCCCTATTTTATTTCTTGTACACCATAGCTTTTATGAAATAAGGACCTAAGCAATTTAAATTTTTCTACCTGAAAGATTACAAAAGTGTTTTTTCCTAGATCTCAAATTGTGGTTTCGCGAGAACTCTTGTTGTGCGTGCAGCTATAATTGTACCGATCATTGGCATGTAAAGGTTGTTTGTAGGCCTACGTTCCTGTATGTCTGTGGCTTGTTATCTGCAGTTCTTCTCCCATGCTGGCCCATATCAGGCAATGACACCAGTTGGATAGGATGCTATCATGTTGTTTTTCTATACCCCCTTGGTGTAGTGCTTAGCGTACTAGACCGCATATCAATAGGTCTTTGGTTCAAATCCGGGTCCGGGAAGCTAACCTGGTACATATTTCATCTGTTCATCCTTTATCTTCCAGTTTAGCCCTTGTGTACACAAAAAAACAGCTTAAAACACCAATTCATTGCATACAAGTTTCGCACAACACATCAGATGGACCGTAGTGTTGCGGTAGGGCACATGTAATGGCCAGTTTGCTGTGTTATGCGGCCATTTTGTACTCATTCAGAGCGATACGTGAGCTCTTTGCTCTCTGCTTGTCGGTAAATACAGAAATTTAATTACCAAAAGCGACTTAAATCAGATTGATTGTTCTGATGGAAAGGGAAAAATTTGTAATTATCGGGCATTTCTCTCGACATGTGAACCGTCCTTCTTTACTTACCGGGCGTCATCCCGTGGCCTAGTGGGTAGCGCGCTCGGCTGTTGTATAATGTGCTCTGCTTGGCCAGCCCAAGCGGCCGGTGCGTGGTTCGAACCCCACATGGGCACATTGTGCAGGATAAAGATTCCCATCTCCGTCTTCAGGAGGCTCCCGGTAGATACAGTTATCAAACATTGTTTAGATGTGCAGTGTTGCTTCCAATATTTCGCAAATATTTAACCATTGGTTCGGTCCGCGAAATCGATTGAAAATTTAGGCGCGAATAACACGTGACTAACGGACGTCAGGGGGAGCCACCGCCTATAGCGTTTCTCGGAATGATGTTATTCGTCAACAAGCGTCATCATTGCGTGAGAACAACCCCGTCTGACGTGTGTGTCTGGCTGTCTTTACAGTAACTTTAATGACGCATGGTACGCACGCACGTTTACTCAGGGCTGTGACAATAGAACGGACGGGTTTTGTCGGCCGGAATGACATTAAATGATTTAACATATAAAGCTTCCTTCTGCGGTTTGCGTGTAAGATATATATATATATATATTATATACAGTAACGACCGGTGTTTTTTTATTAACGGCTTATGGACAATCCCCGTCAGGTGGTGCAGGTGAATGGGTGTCGTGTCAAGGCGTACAGTCACTTAAAGGTGGCAATGTCTGTCTCCCTTGTGACGTAATTGATCACGTGATCGACGTGACGGCGGCACGACCAACTTGTTAAAACTGTGACGTGAGACCAAAAACAAACGCATGCATTGTACATTTGCAGACTTGTAAAGTTGCTTACTTTTTTTTCATGAGCAGCGGACGCGGTATTCAAGTGCTTTTGATTTTGTTCACATGTTATACTGGGTAAGCTGTTCTAAAATGTGCTAACCATTTGCAATTCCTCGTGACATCCGGACCACTTAATACAGATATGGATTTAAATTTTATTGAGAGTGCGTGGAGGACCTGGAGGTCCGTTGTCAGTCAGTGAACTCTAATGGGAGACGGGGGCGGCGGGGGGAGGGGGGGGAGGGGGGTCGTCATAATCGGCCCTAAATGCCACCCACTTATTCAACCGGCGAATTATATAAAAAAAACAATCCTTTTGATATTTTGACATGAAAAAAATATTGTACGATCCCTGTGCCACATGTCAGCCTTTCTGGCACATGTATATATATATATATATATATATATACTGGCATATGTTACTAAGACCTCAAGGAACGGAAGCTGACAGTCTTCTGACAACCAATAATTTACAGTAAATCGTCATGTACACACATGTACACATAACTCCGATTCCATGTTAGCGTGTGAAACGAACGCATGAATATTTGTCAGAATTACCCGAAAAAAAAAAGTTTGTTCATTAAACAGAGGGGACAAAACACTACGCCAGCATTCACTTTAATAACACCTGCATTGATGTACCCGATTTAAGAACAGGAGAACAAGGTTTTTTCATCAATAAGATCTGTGTAAATTATGTGGGGCCTGAGCAAAGCAAAGATGATCGTTTCTCCTATCGTTTGGCAGAGATTCCGTGGCCCATTTTATCGCGTGTGCGTACAATGTTGGCCCAAAACATGAATCCATTCAGATCGTTTACCCCTGTGTCATGTCACTTTGGCTGGGAGCCGCAGTGACCGAGGGGTGGTGTCCGGCTGGGAGCCGCAGTTACCGAGGGGTGGTGTCCGGCTGGGAGCCGCAGTGACCGAGGGGTAGTGTCCGGCTGGGAGCCGCAGTGACCGAGGGGTGGTGTCCGGCTGGGAGCCGCAGTGACCGAGGGGTGGTGTCCGGCTGGGAGCCGCAGTGACCGAGGGGTGGTGTCCGGCTGGGAGCCGCAGTGACCGAGGGGTGGTGTCCGGCTGGGAGCCGCAGTGACCGAGGGGTGGTGTCCGGCTGGGAGCCGCAGTAACCGAGGGGTAGTGTCCGGCTGGGAGCCGCAGTGACCGAGGGGTGGTGTCCGGCTGGGAGCCGCAGTGACCGAGGGGTGGTGTCCGGCTGGGAGCCGCAGTGACCGAGGGGTGGTGTCCGGCTGGGAGCCGCAGTGACCGAGGGGTAGTGTCCGGCTGGGAGCCGCAGTGACCGAGGGGTGGTGTCCGGCTGGGAGCCGCAGTGACCGAGGGGTAGTGTCCGGCTGGGAGCCGCAGTGACCGAGGGGTAGTGTCCGGCTGGGAGCCGCAGTGACCGAGGGGTGGTGTCCGGCTGGGAGCCGCAGTGACCGAGGGGTGGTGTCCGGCTGGGAGCCGCAGTGACCGAGGGGTGGTGTCCGGCTGGGAGCCGCAGTGACCGAGGGATAGTGTCCGGCTGGGAGCCGCAGTGACTGAGGGGTGGTGTCCGGCTGGGAGCCGCAGTGACCGAGGGGTGGTGTCCGGCTGGGAGCCGCAGTGACCGAGGGGTAGTGTCCGGCTGGGAGCCGCAGTGACCGAGGGGTGGTGTCCGGCTGGGAGCCGCAGTGACCGAGGGGTGGTGTCCGGCTGGGAGCCGCAGTGACCGAGGGGTGGTGTCCGGCTGGGAGCCGCAGTGACCGAGGGGTGGTGTCCGGCTGGGAGCCGCAGTGACCGAGGGGTGGTGTCCGGCTGGGAGCCGCAGTGACCGAGGGGTGGTGTCCGGCTGGGAGCCGCAGTAACCGAGGGGTGGTGTCCGGCTGGGAGCCGCAGTGACCGAGGGGTGGTGTCCGGCTGGGAGCCGCAGTGACCGAGGGGTGGTGTCCGGCTGGGAGCCGCAGTGACCGAGGGGTGGTGTCCGGCTGGGAGCCGCAGTGACCGAGGGGTAGTGTCCGGCTGGGAGCCGCAGTGACCGAGGGGTGGTGTCCGGCTGGGAGCCGCAGTGACCGAGGGGTAGTGTCCGGCTGGGAGCCGCAGTGACCGAGGGGTGGTGTCCGGCTGGGAGCCGCAGTGACCGAGGGGTGGTGTCCGGCTGGGAGCCGCAGTGACCGAGGGGTGGTGTCCGGCTGGGAGCCGCAGTGACCGAGGGGTAGTGTCCGGCTGGGAGCCGCAGTGACCGAGGGGTGGTGTCCGGCTGGGAGCCGCAGTGACCGAGGGGTGGTGTCCGGCTGGGAGCCGCAGTGACCGAGGGGTGGTGTCCGGCTGGGAGCCGCAGTGACCGAGGGGTGGTGTCCGGCTGGGAGCCGCAGTGACCGAGGGGTGGTGTCCGGCTGGGAGCCGCAGTGACCGAGGGGTGGTGTCCGGCTGGGAGCCGCAGTGACCGAGGGGTGGTGTCCGGCTGGGAGCCGCAGTGACCGAGGGGTGGTGTCCGGCTGGGAGCCGCAGTGACCGAGGGGTGGTGTCCGGCTGGGAGCCGCAGTGACCGAGGGGTGGTGTCCGGCTGGGAGCCGCAGTGACCGAGGGATAGTGTCCGGCTGGGAGCCGCAGTGACCGAGGGGTAGTGTCCGGCTGGGAGCCGCAGTGACCGAGGGGTGGTGTCCGGCTGGGAGCCGCAGTGACCGAGGGGTAGTGTCCGGCTGGGAGCCGCAGTGACCGAGGGGTGGTGTCCGGCTGGGAGCCGCAGTGACCGAGGGGTGGTGTCCGGCTGGGAGCCGCAGTGACCGAGGGGTGGTGTCCGGCTGGGAGCCAGTGACCGAGGGGTAGTGTCCGACTGGGAGCCGCAGTGACCGAGGGGTAGTGTCCGGCTGGGAGCCGCAGTGACCGAGGGGTAGTGTCCGACTGGGAGCCGCAGTGACCGAGGGGTAGTGTCCGACTGGGAGCCGCAGTGACCGAGGGGTGGTGTCCGGCTGGGAGCCGCAGTGACCGAGGGGTGGTGTCCGGCTGGGAGCCGCAGTGACCGAGGGGTGGTGTCCGGCTGGGAGCCAGTGACCGAGGGGTGGTGTCCGGCTGGGAGCCGCAGTTACCGAGGGGTGGTGTCCGGCTGGGAGCCGCAGTGACCGAGGGGTAGTGTCCGGCTGGGAGCCGCAGTGACCGAGGGGTGGTGTCCGGCTGGGAGCCGCAGTGACCGAGGGGTGGTGTCCGGCTGGGAGCCGCAGTGACCGAGGGGTGGTGTCCGGCTGGGAGCCGCAGTGACCGAGGGTGGTGTCCGGCTGGGAGCCGCAGTGACCGAGGGGTAGTGTCCGGCTGGGAGCCGCAGTGACCGAGGGGTGGTGTCCGGCTGGGAGCCGCAGTGACCGAGGGGTGGTGTCCGGCTGGGAGCCGCAGTGACCGAGGGGTGGTGTCCGGCTGGGAGCCGCAGTAACCGAGGGGTAGTGTCCGGCTGGGAGCCGCAGTGACCGAGGGGTGGTGTCCGGCTGGGAGCCGCAGTGACCGAGGGGTGGTGTCAGGCTGGGAGCCAGTGACCGAGGGGTAGTGTCCGGCTGGGAGCCGCAGTGACCGAGGGGTGGTGTCCGGCTGGGAGCCGCAGTGACCGAGGGGTAGTGTCCGGCTGGGAGCCGCAGTGACCGAGGGGTGGTGTCCGGCTGGGAGCCGCAGTGACCGAGGGGTAGTGTCCGGCTGGGAGCCGCAGTGACCGAGGGGTGGTGTCCGGCTGGGAGCCGCAGTGACCGAGGGGTGGTGTCCGGCTGGGAGCCGCAGTGACCGAGGGGTGGTGTCCGGCTGGGAGCCGCAGTGACCGAGGGGTGGTGTCCGGCTGGCAGCCGCAGTGACCGAGGGGTGGTGTCCGGCTGGGAGCCGCAGTGACCGAGGGGTGGTGTCCGGCTGGGAGCCGCAGTGACCGAGGGGTGGTGTCCGGCTGGGAGCCGCAGTGACCGAGGGGTGGTGTTCGGCTGGGAGCCGCAGTGACCGAGGGGTGGTGTCCGGCTGGGAGCCGCAGTGACCGAGGGGTGGTGTCCGGCTGGGAGCCGCAGTGACCGAGGGGTAGTGTCCGGCTGGGAGCCGCAGTGACCGAGGGGTAGTGTCCGGCTGGGAGCCGCAGTGACCGAGGGGTGGTGTCCGGCTGGGAGCCGCAGTGACCGAGGGGTGGTGTCCGGCTGGGAGCCGCAGTGACCGAGGGGTAGTGTCCGGCTGGGAGCCGCAGTGACCGAGGGGTGGTGTCCGGCTGGGAGCCGCAGTGACCGAGGGGTGGTGTCCGGCTGGGAGCCGCAGTGACCGAGGGGTGGTGTCCGGCTGGGAGCCGCAGTGACCGAGGGGTAGTGTCCGGCTGGGAGCCGCAGTGACCGAGGGGTGGTGTCCGGCTGGGAGCCGCAGTGACCGAGGGGTAGTGTCCGGCTGGGAGCCGCAGTGACCGAGGGGTGGTGTCCGGCTGGGAGCCGCAGTGACCGAGG